>OX352284.1:0-22500 GCA_947086405.1 Esperia sulphurella
TAGTAACGCTCCGTACATAAAAGTGGCTTAAAATAGGAAAAAGTGCATGGATTGCAGTGACCCATATATCAAAACGTGCGGAAAAGTGACGCCCACACGTGGGATAAAGTTTTGTGATCATCCAAACCCGATTCCGGGAGTTATTCCCGGAAAACCGTGTTTTACACACGTGCTTCATAAATTTCAAAGTGTTTTTGGCGTGCGGCGCGAGTTTAATCGCCTTGCCCCACCAATTTTCACGCATCATCGGGTCGGCCTCGTCGAGACCTACAATCTGACATTTTCACCTCAGCAATACCACCACGCCCCGCGGAGATATCCACGTTTTTCTGCCGCCGCCACGAGGTCCTAACCTAAAACAGCACCAAGAAGGAGAAGACTTAGAAGGTTGGTGTCAAGGAACAAAATCTGCGCCGTGCTCCTGGGAACACGCTGGAATAATTTGCAAGATTTTTCGACAACCGTAAGCGAAGTTACAATCAATTTTTTATTGAAATTTAAAAACTAAATAACAAATAAAGGAAGAGAAGAACCAAATTTTTTATTTGTAAATCTGCTGCGCGCTACGAAGACCAACAGCTTTAGACAGTAATTAGATTTTTAACCCCCATATCCGAAAAGAAAATTCGAAAAAACAAAACTTTTTAGTTTTTCACAAAAAATCAGTAGGTAGATTAATATTTTTGACCATATAACTAGCCTACAAGAAAGGGCACTAATTTAGACGATTTTAGGTTTTTTCAAAATAATTTTCCGAATTTTCTACCCGGAGATACAGAATTTCTAATATTTTTTCTAGAATAAGTAAGAAATATAACCAAATATTAAATTTTTATTACGGAAACGGCTTCCCTAGTATATTTAACCTCTTTTGACCCCAAAACTAGGACTCTGTAACCCCCCTAGAACCGATTTTAGACATTTGCAGTGCAAAAGGTTCTTTTCTATGGACAGGGTCCAAATTTTGAAAATAGGAAATCTCACGACCTAGCCGCCGTAGCGCAAAGTGGTTTTTGGGTCTAGGACTACTTTTTTGTATAATTTCAGGATTTTCAGGATTTTTCAGGATCTGACGACTTTTAGTTTTTCGAGCCAAATTGGGCCCTATCGCATAGGAGACAAAAAGTTGACCGCGTCAGTTTTTTCCCCTGACTTCTCCGACCCCGGGAAGCCGAGTTATTCCCTCCCAAAGTTTGACAGTGACAGTTCGGCGGCCATTTTAGAAAACTTTGACGGCCTATAACTTCACAACCGAGCCACCTAGAAAGTCGCCGTCTTCACTGTCGGACTCGGGGAGCTCCCCGGAATCCTGGGGAAATATTCACTTTACGAAAGGGTCCAAAAAATTTTCAAAATTTTTCAAAATTTTTCAAAATTTCTTTTGACCTACTTCCTCTCCCACCGGGTGGAGCTCGTCGAGCGCACCATAATAGTGGAAACCCCATCCTCCTGCGACGCTTGGAAGCCGAGATATTGAAGCCCAAAAAGTGACATTGACAGCTCGGCGGCCATTTTGAAATATCTAAAAACCCAATAGCTCGGCAACTAAGCGTCGTAGAGGACTGCGGATTTCACTGATAACGTCAGTGAGATCCCGGCTTCCCGACTATCCAGATTTGGACCCAAATTTGGGTCCAAAATTTTACCGCCGTTTTTCATCCCGCTGGGTGGGGAAGGAGGAGAGGAGTCAAACGAGCCCAATCTCGGGAAATTCTGACCACCAGGGACGGAGTTATCATCGAAAACCCATTTAGAACCCAATTAGAACCCAAAATTTCAAATCGAGATAACTCCTGAACCCGTGGTCCTAGAGGCCTGAGATTGGATTCGTTTGAAAGGGCTCAGAGAGGCCTCAAACCTCAAGCCCTGAAAATCCTGAAATTCAGAAAAAACTGAAATTTTTCATTTTCAGTTTATTTTATTTTTTATTTTATTTCAAATTGTATTTAGATATAGGACCTTGCCCTGCCTTTTACTGACAGGGCAAAATAGTTTTAAGACAACAATTACTCTATATAGAGTCTAGTTGATTTTAGTTTATAAGGATAATCGTTTTACTGTCAGATGCTAGTCATCGCTACGCTAACTCTACGTAGAGCCGAGAGTATATAAGACGCGAAAGTAGAGCGAAGCGGACACTGGTAAGCCCGTAAGCTGAGCCACCGCTAACATCTCTGACGTAGAAAGAGACCCGACTCTACAAGTAGAGTCAAAACATTTATTTTCTTTTTCTTTTGTTTCTCTTTTACTGAATTTAACCTACCTTATTTTACTTTTAGACATAGGACCTTGCCCTGCCCTTTACGGACAGGTCAAATTAGAATTAAGACTTGTAGACTATTGTTATCACAAAATACTGTATATGATTTCGACCTGAGTGGGCCCAAGCGATTATTGGACCAGTGGCTCTACATAGTGCCAAATAACGAGCAGTAGTTAACACGTACCTAGACGTAAGTAGAGCATTGCAGGTCTGTCCACTGGAACGCTCGTACATCTGAAAAAGAAAGACCACACATTAGAACAAAATATACACAAGAACACACACACACACACACACACACATACACACACACACATATACACACACACACCTACTGAAATGATTCAAAGAACGCCGCCGAAAGATACATCGTCCATTTCGGAACAAACCATGCAAGGAGAAAAGGAAAAGTCCCCGACGAGGAGTCCAGGCTCCCCAGTAGAAAAGGGGAATAAAACATTTGAAGTTCGGCGCAGCATTGCATTTGATATTGAGGTCAGGACTACAGAAGCAAATGCAGCGGATCAGAAGGTGGAGCCGCCAAATAAGTTCAAAAGCCTAAAGGCGGAGGCCAAAGCATGTCTCATTAAGGCTAAGACGCACCTGAACAACAGCCGAAACCTGCACCGAGATATCAAGGCAAACGTGACAGAGGCAGTGGAGAGACTGTACTACCTGGTAAAAGAAGCCGAAAGAGGGAAAACAAACGCAAGGGATCCAGAAGACAGTGATAATACGCAAAAGAAGGAGCAAGAGAAGGTTATGGAAAAAATTGAAACACCGGTACAAGAAAGGGACTTAATAAGGAAAATGGAAGAGCATAGCAAACTACTGGAAGAAAATAGGAAAGAAATGGAAAAACTGAAGGAGGTCCTAAAGAAACAGCAGGAAATGCACGAAGCAGGCACAACCTACGCCAATGTGGTAGCAAGGTCACCCAGAGGGCAGTCTTCGGATGTGTCGGCGGCCATGCATTCCGTGGTCATAACGTCAAAAGACGAAAACGATACCGGTGAACAGGTGTTTGAGCACATAAGAAAGGCGGTAAACGCGAAAGAGGAGGGAGTAAGGATAGATAGGATTAGGAGGGCAAGAGATAGAAAAGTCATAGTAGGATGCAGGACACAGGAAGAGATTGGGAAAGTAAAAGATAGAATAAGAAAGGCCGGGGGACAGCTGAATATAGAGGAAATCCGGAACAAAGACCCACTCCTTATTCTGTACGGCGTTCTCCAGAGCAACTCAGACGAGGACATACTGAAGGCAATTAGGACGCAGAACAAGCATTTGCTGAGAGACGTGAGTAAGGAGAGCGACCGGATGGAAGTTAGATTCCGGAGAAAATGCAGAAACCCACTCACTGCGCATATAGTGGTCAAAGTGTCCCCACTTATCTGGAACCGCTTAACAGAAGCGGGTGCGGTGCATATTGATATACAGAGGGTCAGGGTTGCCGACCAGTCCCCCCTAATACAGTGCTCGCGCTGTCTAGGGTATGGACACGGGAAGCGGTTCTGCAGGGATACCCAAGATGTCTGCAGTCATTGTGGAGGCCCGCACCTGAGATCTGAGTGTGCGGACTGGCTTGCTGGGTCGCCCCCTGGCTGCTGCAACTGCCAAAAGGCAAAGTTGGAGGCGACAAACCACAACGCCTTCAGTGGAGAATGCCCGGTGAGGAAAAAGTGGGAAGCACTGGCGAGGTCCACGGTGGCTTATTGCTAAGGTGGTCCCAGGCGACACCGAGACGCAGAGTGGAAGGGCGGATGCGAAAGGGAGAGGATATGGTGTGATACAGGCAAACCTCCAGAGAAGCGAGCTCGCGACGGCTGAACTAATGATGGAAGCAGCAAAAAGGAGGATGACAGTTGCCATAGTTCAGGAGCCATACATTGGACGTACGGGGAGAATGAAAAATTACCCCGGAGTCAAAATAATACAGTTCAGTGGAAACCCCGAGAACGTCAACAAAACGGCCATAGCGGTCCTTGACGATAGTATCGACGTAATCCAGTGCCCGACTCTGACAACGCCAAACATCACGGTTGTCAAACTGAGGACGAGTGCATGGGAGATAGGGGTAGTGTCGGTGTACCTAGAAGGGGATAAGCCGCTCGAACCGTACGTCGATTGGATGGAAAAAGTGATCAGGGAGCTAGGAACCACGGATGTGCTGCTCGGCGGGGATGTAAATGCGTGGAATACTTGGTGGGGAAGTGCGAGAGTTGATCATAGAGGAGAATTGTTGGCGAGCATGTTTGAGGAGCTGGACCTGCAAATACTTAACAGGGGGTCAGAGCCGACATTTGACACAATCAGAGGGTTGAGACGCCTTACAAGTAATGTCGACGTAACAGTCTGCTCCCTGAACATGCTGGGACGAGTGGACAACTGGAGAGTGGAGGGGGGTGTGACGAGTTCGGACCATAGTGCGATCCTTTTCAACCTAAACTTTGAGAAAGCCAAGGGAACAGACATAGAAAGAACGACAAGGATATATAACACCAGGAAGGCAAATTGGAGCCAGTTTCGTGAGAAACTGACCCAATCTTGGACAGAAGGAAACATTAACGAGAATGAGATAGAAAAGATAAATAGTAAGGAAGAGCTGGAAGAAATGGTGGAAAGGATTACTAAAACAATCAAGGAAACATGCGACGAAGTCATACCCAAGGTCAGCAAAAGGAAACAAGTAGGATTGCCATGGTGGAACGAAGAGCTCTCCACACTGAAAAGAGAAGTTGCCACAAAAAAACGCAGAATAAAGTGCGCCGCGCCTATCCGCCGAGAATGGGTCGTGAAACAGTATCTTCAGGCCAAGGAGACATACCAGCTGGAGGCTAGGAAAGCTCAGACCGAAAGCTGGAAAAGCTTCTGCAAAAAGCAGGATCGGGAAAGCATGTGGGACGGTATCTACAGAGTGATAGGCCGTACGACCGCAAGGGAGATGGATGTGCCACTGGTCCAGCATGGGAAAGTCCTTGGGAACGGGGAATCCGCTAGCCTGCTGGCGGAAACCTTTTACCCAAGAGATGAAGTATGCCACGATAACGCGGAACACACGCGAGTACGAGAGCTTGCTGAAAAGGTAAATGAATGGGCGCATGGTGAACCATGCGACCCCCCATTTACAGTGGAAGAACTCAGGCGGGCGGCGTTCAGCTTCAACCCCAAAAAGGCGCCGGGACTCGACGGATTTACGGCCGATATATGCAGAACGGCAATTCTCCTGGACCCAAACGTCATGCTGGCACTTTACAACAGATGCCTGAGCCTTTCCTGCTTCCCGGGCAAATGGAAGGAGGCAGCGGTGGTTGTGCTGCGAAAAATGGGAAAGGAGGATTATACGCACCCCAAGTCTTATAGACCGATTGGCTTGCTGCCAATACTTGGTAAAATCCTCGAGAAAATGGTAGTCAGGAGGATTAGATGGCACACCCTGCCGGGAATGAGCCAGTCCCAGTTTGGCTTCACACCGCAGCGCAGCACCGAGGACTCCCTCTATGCCATGATAAAACACATAAAAGAAAAACTGAAGGCCAAAAAATTAATAACATTGATATCGTTAGACATAGAGGGGGCCTTTGATGCTGCGTGGTGGCCCGCAATACGGTGTAGGTTGGCCGAGACAAAGTGCCCCGCCAACTTAAGACGACTGGTAGACAGTTACCTGGGGGATAGAAAGGTACGGGTGAGATACGCCGGAGCAGAATGCGTCAAAGACACCACGAAGGGGTGCGTTCAAGGGTCAATCGGGGGTCCAACCTTCTGGAACCTCTTATTGGATCCGCTGCTGAAGGAACTAGACGATCGGGGACACCACTGTCAGGCTTTTGCCGACGATGTTGTTCTGATTTTCTCGGGCGACACATCACAGGAAATCCAGGGACGCGCCAATGCCGTCCTCGCTCATGTCCGGGAGTGGGGGGTCAAAAACAAGCTTAAATTTGCGCCACAGAAAACAAAAGCAATGGTGATAACCAACAAATTGAAATATGACTCCCCACGCCTGAGCATGGGCGGGGTTGGCATTGAAATGTCCCGGGAAATTAAGATTCTTGGCCTCACAGTTGACGACAAACTTGCATTCAATGCACACGCGTCCAATGTATGCCGTAAGGCATTGAATCTTTATAAACAACTGTCGAGAGCCGCAAAAATCCAGTGGGGGTTGGGGCCTGAGATAGTCAGAACAATATACACGGCAGTGGTCGAGCCGACGATAATGTACGCTTCGAGCGCATGGGCGCCTGCTACAAATAAATTGGGAATTAGAAAGCAGTTCGAGGCGGTGCAGCGGGGGTTTGTACAGAAAATCATAAAAGCGTATAGGACGGTCTCCTTGAACTCGGCCCTAGTATTGGCCGGGCTGCTTCCTTTGGACATACGGGTTCGGGAAGCAGCCTCACTTTATGAGGTAAAGAGAGGCCACTCGCGGCGAATAGTAGGAGACCGGGAGATGGAGAAACCGATAGCCTGTACAGACATGCCGCATCCGTCCGGGGAAATGGGGTTGAAATTTGAGTGCCTGGTGGACCGTGCGGCGGTGGAAGAGCACACCAAAGACAGCATTAACATTTTCACAGACGGTAGTAAGATCGAGGGGAAGGTCGGCGCGGCGTTATCCTTGTGGGATAACGGCGCAGAGACCAGAAGCCGTAAATTGAAGCTGGACCACTGCTGCACGGTGTATCAGGCAGAGTTGTTGGCCCTGTGTAGAGCAACTGAACTAGCCTTAAAAGGTGCGGCATGCAGATCAAAAATTTACAGCGACTCTAGAGCCGCTCTTGAAACAGTCGTTAACGACGTTTCCCTCCATCCCCTGGCTGTCCAAAGTAGAGCAAATATAAACAGAATCAGAAAACAAGGCAAAATAATTGAGTTATTTTGGATTAAGGCTCACGCCGGGCTGGAGGGGAACGAGAGAGCGGACGAACTCGCAAAGCAGGCCGCACTAAAACTGAAGACAAAGCCCAATTACGATAGCTGCCCTATTTCATTCGTCAAAAGACAAATCCGCTTGGAGTCTGTTCACGAATGGAATATGCGCTACAAACAGGGTGAAACAGCGTCCACGACCAAGGTGTTTTTCCCGGATGTCGCTGTGGCCCACTCGGTGCTGAGGAGAATGGAGTTGGATCCGGTAACAGTTCAGGTGATGACGGGACACGGCGGGTTCTCCGAGTACTTGAATCGATTCAAGTGCAAGGAGAGCCCGTCGTGTATCTGCGACCCGCAAGCTGGGGAGAGTATTTTGCATGTCATAACCGAATGTCCTGTATACGGAAAAGAGAGAATGGATATAGAGATAGAAATAGATATGGAAGTAAAGATAGAAAATATACATAGAATAATGGAAGACAAAAATATTAGGGATACATTTATAAAGTATTGTAAGAAAATAGCTATTAAGGTAGCAAACAGAAATAAATAGTATAAATAAAGGCAAGTACTTTTACATATTTTAATATATATAACAAGTAGCCTAAGTTAAGCAAATAAATAAAATAGCAAGTACCTAATGTAAGGAAAGTGTAATAAATAATAATGTATAACAATAGAAATAAGAAACTTGTTAGTTTAAGACTAAGTTGCCCGATAATAAGTGGTAGGCCTCCCGATAAATCCCGGAGACCTCCACCCCCCTCTTCAGAATATGGATAAATAAAAATAAAAAGTATAAAATCCTTGTATGACGGAAAATGTCTCTGCCCTATGGTAGAGGAAAAACCTGAATACAGACAAAAAAAAAAAAAAAAAAAAAAAAAAAAAAAAAAAAAAAACCTAACCTAACCTAACCTAACCTAACCTAACCTAACCTAACCTAACCTAACCTAACCTAACCTAACCTAACCTAACCTAACCTAACCTAACCTAACCTAACCTAACCTAACCTAACCTAACCTAACCTAACCTAACCTAACCTAACCTAACCTAACCTAACCTAACCTAACCTAACCTAACCTAACCTAACCTAACCTAACCTAACCTAACCTAACCTAACCTAACCTAACCTAACCTAACCTAACCTAACCTAACCTAACCTAACCTAACCTAACCTAACCTAACCTAACCTAACCTAACCTAACCTAACCTAACCTAACCTAACCTAACCTAACCTAACCTAACCTAACCTAACCTAACCTAACCTAACCTAACCTAACCTAACCTAACCTAACCTAACCTAACCTAACCTAACCTAACCTAACCTAACCTAACCTAACCTAACCTAACCTAACCTAACCTAACCTAACCTAACCTAACCTAACCTAACCTAACCTAACCTAACCTAACCTAACCTAACCTAACCTAACCTAACCTAACCTAACCTAACCTAACCTAACCTAACCTAACCTAACCTAACCTAACCTAACCTAACCTAACCTAACCTAACCTAACCTAACCTAACCTAACCTAACCTAACCTAACCTAACCTAACCTAACCTAACCTAACCTAACCTAACCTAACCTAACCTAACCTAACCTAACCTAACCTAACCTAACCTAACCTAACCTAACCTAACCTAACCTAACCTAACCTAACCTAACCTAACCTAACCTAACCTAACCTAACCTAACCTAACCTAACCTAACCCAACTTTTTCACCGACTTCCAGAAATAGTAAACACACTTGACGGGTGTCAAAATTTTGCTTTTGCACCCCCGCATCTTTCCTTGTCGACCGGGACTACGATCCAGACGTTGTTCCATACAAATTTTTCTAAATTACCTCCAAAATTTCAATCTTTTCTAATTTTTTCCAAATTTTTCTACTGAAACCATACCTGTATTTTGCAGCAACACGTGGCTCCTGCCCGGCCGCATCTAGGGATACCACTCCCGACGCCGTACGACCGACGGGACGCAAAAAATCGCCCCCCCACCCTCCCGTTCTCGTCTAGGTAGGTGAACTTTTGACACACCGAAATTTTCATTTTGAAATTTTTTGCTATCGCAATCATTTGTTTATATTGATAAGTATTCGGATATATACCAGTATATTTTATAAAACAAGAATTGACTGTCTCGAGCGAGAAAACGAGACTGCATAGAGTTTGCGGTATTTGTCGAAAACTTACCTGGACGACTGTAGTGTACCGACGTGTAGACCTAACCAGACTGTGGTTCGTAGACTCGTAGACCCGTAGACCCGTAGACCCGTAGTGTAGAACCGTAGACCTGAAATCACAAAAACATAACACATTAGTTATTAGGACAAACTTCTAAAAACTTTATATACAAACTTACCTTATACTTACCTTATTGGGTACAATATATACATATTTTAAAAAATTTTACTTACTGACGCGTTCCTCTGATAAATAAAGATGTTTGTTGGAATCCGGACACCTAACAAAAAGGCTGATGCTGACAAAACGGTAATCCTTGAGACTTCTAACGTTAGGCGAAGTATTGGTGAATGGGAAGGACTACACGAAGCCCCCTCCGAACCTGAAAAGACTGAAGTGACTCCCGCCTCGAACCTGAAACCGAAACCAAAAGTGACACAAACAGGCAAATCACCAGCCGGCCCCACAAAAAGTCCACCTAAATTGACGAAGCCGAAAAACGCCAGCAGAATAACTGAAGCCAGAGCCTGTCTAATCAAAGCCAAAACTAGCATAAACAGTGGTAGGAATATAAAACGGGAAATAACACTGGATGTGATAGAAGCGGTGGAACGTCTATTTCAGCTAGTAAAAGAGGCAGAGGCGGGCAATTCCCGGATAAACAAAATCCAAAACAAGGAGAAAGTGGCTGCGGAGGAGGACGAGCTGTCCTTTCCCTCTCCTTCTGCCCCCTCAATCCATAAAAAGGAAGGAAACGAGTTTTTCAAAAGGATAGAGGAACACAGCATGCTCATAAAAGAGAGTAATGAGCGAATGGAAGGGCTTAAGGGAATGCTGGAAAGCCACCAGAGATCACTGGAGGCAACCACATATGCTAGCGTGGCTTCCGAGTCTCCATCACGGAGGGGGCCACCCGGACTAACTGCGCTGCACTCAGTGGTTGTCACCTCCAAAGACGATACCGATACAGGAGAACAAGTCTTGGACAAGATCCGAGATGTAATGCAGGCAAAAGAAGGATGGGTGAGAGTGGAGAGAGTCCGCAAGACTAAGGATAGGAAGATTATAGTGGGCTGTAGGACGGAGCAAGAAAGGGAGAAAGTTAAAGAAAGGCTGAGGAACGCAGACCAGCATCTCCAAGTGGAGGAGATTAAAAACAAAGACCCTCTCCTCATCCTCAGAAATGTACTGCAGTACAATAGTGACCAGGATGTCCTCAAGGCCTTGAAGAACCAAAATGACCATATTTTCAAAGACCTTGACCAACAGGATAGCAATATCAAATTAGAATATAAGAAAAAAGCTCGAAACCCTATGGAGAACCATATTGTTGTTAGAGTGTCGCCCAAGATATGGAGGAGAATGCTAGATGCCGGAGCAGTTCACATCGACCTGCAGAGGATCAGAGTGGCAGACCAGTCGCCACTGGTCCAATGCTCGCTCTGCCTAGGTTACGGGCACGGCAGGCGCTTCTGCACTCAGACTGTCCCCAAATGTAGTCACTGCGGGGGACCTCACATGAGGAACGAATGTGCGGATTGGCTTGCCGGTACACCCCCAACATGTTGCAACTGCACTCACGCAAAACTCGGGCAGAGCGAGCACAACGCCTTTAGCCAGGAGTGTCCAGTAAGGCGAAAGTGGGACGCACTGGCTAGAACCACTATAGCATACTGCTAAGGGCGTCGCCGTCAACACATCCGCAACAAACGGAAACTCCTCAACCAGGAATTCCTACCTGATAGCGCAAGCTAACCTACAAAGGAAAGAGCTAGCCACCTATGAACTAATGATAGAAGCTAAAAATAGGGGAATGGCATTTGCGCTGCTCCAGGAGCCGTATGTGGGCGGAATTAGGTGTATGAAAAACTACAACGGGGCGAGGATCTACCAGAGCACTGACCAGGGAGAAGCAACAGTAAAAGCAGCAATTGCCGTGTTTGATGCAGATATGGACGTCACACTGTGCCCAAAACTCACCACAAAAAACATCGTAGTGGTGAGGATACGTACCAGTGCTTGGGAAATCTTCGCCGTCTCCTTCTACTTCGTTCCGGGAGAGCCCATACAGCCGTACTTGGGGCGGCTCAAAGCCATAGTCCAGGAGCTTGGCACAAAAATGTTGATAATGGGTGGTGATGCAAATGCCAAAAACACCTGGTGGGGTAGCAAAGAAATCGACCATGAAGGCGAGGAACTGGCTGGGGCACTGGAGGAAATGGGCTTGCAGGTGCTAAACGAGGGAGATGCCCCAACCTTTGATACGATACGTGGGACAAGGCAGTACACCAGCAACGTGGACGTGACGGCGTGCACCGAGGACATGCTTAGCCTGGTGGAGGACTGGAGAGTTGAAGATGACCTGACGAGCTCGGACCACAATGGCATTACTTTTAAAATTAGGTTAGCAAAATCAAAGGGGATTAAAATTGAACGAACAACGAGACTTTTTAACACCAAAAAGGCTAATTGGAGTCAATTTCATGAGAAACTGACTCAATTACAAATAGATAATGAAATTAATATACGTCAAATAGATCAAATCAATAGTCAACAAGAACTAGAAAAAGTAGTAGTAAAATACATAGGAACAATAACTCAAACCTGTATCGAAACAATCCCAAAGAAGAAAACAGTTCAAAAACTCACCTTACCATGGTGGTCCGAGGAACTCGCGGAGTTAAAAAAGGAGGTCGCCACAAAGCGGCGCAGAATCGGATGCGCGGCGCCTGTCCGAAGAGCCAAGGTTGTAGAGGAATATCTGCAAGCCAAAGGCAAATATGAAGCTGAGGCCAAAAATGCCCAGATTGGTAGCTGGAAGGGATTCTGCGCTAAACAGGATAGGGAGAGTGTCTGGGAGGGTATTTATAGGGTGATTGGCCGCACCACAAAAAGACAAGAGGACCAGCCGTTGGTTAAAAATGGGAAGGTGATGGATCAAGAGGAGTCAGCTAAGCTGTTGGCTGAGACCTTCTACCCGGAGGACCTTGAGAATGACGACAACGCAGACCATCGGCGAATCAGAAAAGCGGCTAAATTCGAAAACGACTGCGTCAATGATGACCATAATGACCCACCGTTTACTGCTGAAGAGTTGAGAGTCGCAGTGGATAGTTTCAATCCGAAGAAGGCCCCGGGAGCGGATGGTCTCACGGCAGACATATGTGGGCAGGCAATCCGAAATGACCCAGAAATATATCTGGCGATTGCAAATAAGTGCCTACAACTTCAGTATTTCCCAATCATCTGGAAGGAGGCTACGGTAGTGGTTCTGAGGAAACCAGTAAAAACGGATTATGGTGATCCCAAATCGTATAGACCGATAGGACTCCTTCCAGTGATGGGAAAGATTTTGGAGAAGCTGATTGTTGGCAGGCTTAAATGGCACCTCATCCCAAGAATAAGCACCCGCCAATATGGATTTATGCCCCAAAAGAGCACCGAGGACTCCCTCTATGACCTGATACACTATATCCAGGATAAAATAGACCAAAAGAAAATAGTAACGATGGTATCACTGGACATAGAGGGAGCCTTCGATAGCGCATGGTGGCCTGCAATTAAGGTGCGACTGGCTGAAGAAAAATGCCCCCTAAACATTAGAAAGGTCATGAGCAGCTACCTTCAAGATAGAAAGGTGAAGGTTAGGTATGCTGGGCAGGAATACCCTAAAAAGACTACAAAAGGCTGTGTCCAGGGTTCAATTGGGGGCCCGATATTGTGGAACCTCCTCCTGGACCCTCTTTTGAAGGGTTTGGAACATGGAGGGGACTACTGCCAGGCGTTTGCGGATGACGTAGTGCTGGTCTTCGATGGAAATACGGCGACAGAAGTTCAGAGGCGGGCCAATGCCGCCCTCGTCTATGTTCGGGAGTGGGGTGTCAAAAATAAGTTAAAATTTGCTCCGCAGAAGACAAACGCGATGGTATTAACGCGAAAATTAAAATACGACACACCACTGCTGAGCATGGGCGGGGTCGACATTGGGATGTCTGAAGAAATCAAAATCCTCGGCCTAACTATCGACCAAAAGCTAACCTTCAATAGGCACACTGCAAACGTTTGTAAGAAAGCCTTGAATGTTTACAAGCAACTGTCCAGAGCCGCAAAAATTAGCTGGGGGCTTCACCCTGAAGTAATACGTGTGATATACGAGGCCACTGTGGTCCCGATTGTAACATACGCAGCCAGTGTCTGGGCGCCGGCGACTGAAAAACTGGGTGTGCAGAGGCAACTGAACGCAGTCCAACGAGGATTCGCCCAAAAACTGAGTAAAGCATACCGCACCGTCTCCTTGAATGCGGCTCTGGTGCTGGCTGGGATACTGCCGCTCGACCTCAAAATTCGAGAGGCAGCTGCCCTGTATGAGGCAAGGAGAGGAGTGCCTCAGCCGGCACTAGTAGACAGGGAGATGGAACAACGGCTCAGTTATGCAGAAACTCAGCACCCTGCGGAACACATGAGCCTGGAGTTCGTTCGCCTGGAAGACGGTCCACAAGTAGAAGAGCATAACACCCAGGCAGTCCGAATATTCACCGACGGCAGTAAAATTGAGGGTGAGGTCGGGGCGGCGCTGTCCTTCTGGAACGGCGAGACTGAAACCAAATCCCTCAAACTAAAACTGTCGTCGTACTGCACCGTCTACCAGGCGGAACTCTTCGCCATTTGCAGGGCCACAAGGGAAATCCTAAAACGTTCCGAGATGACCTATGGAATATACAGCGACTCGCGTTCAGCACTAGAAACTGTAACGAACCACAGCTCGCTCCATCCCCTAGCAGTTGAAACCAGAAAAAATCTGCATAAAATAAAAGTTCAACGCAAAATTGTATCTCTGTTCTGGGTTAAAGCCCACGCTGGACTGGAGGGGAACGAGCGAGCTGATCAGTTGGCAAAGGACGCGGCCCTAAAAATCAAAAGGAAGCCAGACTATGACCTCTGCCCGGCCTCATTCGTCAAGCGACAGATCCGTCTGGCTTCGCTTGACGAGTGGAACCGCAGGTACAAGACGGGCGACACCGCTGCGATTACAAAAATGTTCTTCCCGGACGCAGTTGCCGCGTATAAAATCGTGAAAAAATTTCAGCCAACCGGCGTGATGACCCAAGTGATGACGGGGCACGGTGGGTTCTCCGAATACTTGAACCGGTTCAAGTGCAAGGAGGACCCATCGTGCATCTGCGAGCCTGGTGTAAGCGAGACGGTGCCGCACGTACTGTTTGAGTGCCCTGTGTTTGGCCGGATACGGTATGAACTGGAACAAGAACTGGATACTGTAATAAATGAGGAAAACATAAACCGACTAATGAAAGATAATAATAGTAGAGATAGGATATTTGCATTCTGTAACAATATTGCATCTAAAGTTATATTAAGAAATAAGTAGTTGTATAAAATATGTGGCGTATATATATATTGATATATATATTACCAACATATAATTTGTAAAAGAGATGGAAAAATTGATAATAGATTAGAAGAATTAATAAATAGACAAATTATATTTAATTGTAAGGAAGTATAGTTTAAAAGTAGAGCTAAAATAATAAAAAATTGTAAAACCCTAAAGGGTCGAGAAAAGTAAGACCATGAAATAATAAAAGCATAAAGACAAAAAAGGTCTCTGAATAAATATCAGAGGAACAAATGAAAAAAAAAAAAAAAAAAAAAAAAAAAAAAAAAAAAAAAAAAAAAAAAAAAAAAACCTAACCTAACCTAACCTAACCTAACCTAACCTAACCTAACCTAACCTAACCTAACCTAACCTAACCTAACCTAACCTAACCTAACCTAACCTAACCTAACCTAACCTAACCTAACCTAACCTAACCTAACCTAACCTAACCTAACCCAGTTGCGATCTGCCCCTCGCCGCAAACGCAGTAACTTTGACTCGCTCCGCGCTCAAAAAATCGTTAAAAATAGAAAATAGTGTTAGATTAAACTGAAAAAGTGCATAAATATTCTCCTCGCGAATACAGAGTGAATAGTGAAAAAATTTTGAAAATCGGTCCATATTTGGACAAGTTATAGAAGAAAAACAGTTTTTCGTGCGGGTAGATTGGTTTTTGCAACAGTTTTTGGCGTGCGCCGCCCGAAAACGATGCATAACACCTTGTTTTGAAGTGTCCATCTAAAGTGTCCTGGTGTCGCCCAACTTCGTGCCGATTCCCGGATTTTTCCCGTGCCTGTGCGCGGAGAAAACGGGAAAAACCAGAAAACCACGCGCCACGAGGTCTACTCTGCAGAGCAGCACGGCAAATGCTGACCACCTGGGATCATAGAGGGCACTTTCAGAAGACGGAGGAAATCTTTCCCAAGTTCGTACGACCAACCCTCGAGGAGCAGTGAACTTCTAAAGTTTGTAGAATTTTAACTTTAAATATCTCGATCAATAGATCTATGACATATACTTTTTAATCCATGATAAATAGCAACACTTAGTGAACATTTAGCGTAAGAAATTTGGTGAAATTTGGACGCGTCGTTTTAGAGTTACAACATTTTCAAAAAATTTTGGGAAGGTCAGTTACCTTAAATAAGGGGTGGCTACCCCTACCAAAATTGGAAATCGGATACAAAAAACATTACTAGGCGACTGGTAGTTGTTTCAAAATTTTCTGATAAATTTTTACAGCATTACAAGGCTATTTGCCAGTGATGAAACAAATTCTTTTTATTATTAAATTTTTTTAAAACCCCAAAAACGACTAAATCAAAACCTTAAATAATACATATATTAGAATAACTCCTTGGCTAATAGCAAACATTTTTTAAATCAAAATATATAGAACAGTGTAAATTCAGTGAATTTTTCTCCGGACCTCATCAACACCCACCATTACCGATTACCTTGGTATACCCTGTAACTCAGTAGGGGATGAAGTTATCGCAAAAATAACAAAAGTTTCGTTCTCTCACGAGAAGCGATCCTTTGGGTGGCACATCCGTAGGTGGTTTCAAAAACCACCCCCGGCAAAATTTTTTCAAAAAACCAAAAAATTTTTGGGTTTCCCGAACGCCTAATTTAGGGGTAGTTCGCTTGTCAGAAGAAGGAGGACGTCCCGGTGCTGGCAGAGTTTTCCCCGAAACTCTAACTTAACCCGGTCCACCAAAACAAACATCTCGAAGCTGAAGAAATTCACCCCCTGGAGAAACGGCGAGGTACCTGGCAGCTCAGACAAGCAACCCTTAGAATAAAATTATAGCAATTAAGTTTGTGTCTCTAGCAACGATTACATAGTAGTTCTATATTTTTACAACGCACCGTTTCCGAGAAAACATTATTACAAAAGTAGAACTATAAAATCACAGCCGCAAAATATAAGATTGTTTAGATAAGGAATTTTTCAAAAAAGTCAAATATCTCGAAAACGGTGCGTCCTAGCCAAAAAATAACAAAAATTTCGCCCCCCCTCCCCAAACCCCACCCACTCCCACCCTTTGTCGCCCCCTAAACTACCCTTACCGTCCAAACCACCCCCCAAAATTTCAGCCCCCCACCCCTGTTTTTTCCCAATAACTAGTATATCCTGACCTCTGACTCCTGTAGTAGGGGCGCCGCGGTGCTACGCTGCTACGGGCGGCCGGGCACACTGCTACGCCGCTACGCTGCTACGAGAGCATCCACCCCTCCCTATTTACCCCCCCCCCCTCCCCCCCCCAAACACGTCTCGCGGGACCTCCCCCCCTCCCCCCCCCCCCCCCCCCCCTCCACCCTTCAGGATACCTCACCCCCGCGAGCCATATCTCCGGAACGGGAAGAGCTACAGCTTCGTGCGAGGTGTCGCTGAAATCAGGAGAACAAGGGTATTAATCTGGCCCCAACAGAAACCTGAATTTCAGACGCCGACCACCCTTCACCCCCGCGAGCTGTGGCTCAGTAACGGAGCAAGCTACGGACTTGTGCAAGGTGTCATTGAAATCAGGAGAGCAAGCGGCTGCTTCTGGCTCCATTGAAATAATAAAATTCCACCTGCAAGGCCCGTAATTTAGCTGGAAAGACACTTTTTAGTATAAGTAGTATTAAGACATTGTTTACGTTTATACAACTTTTACAAACCTTTAAAACTTTTACTACTAAACTGACAATACTCACCAAAATAGACATCAGCGGGTCAAAATAACTTGACGTGTCCCTCTGACCAGTACGGATCGACTCTACATAGGTTTTGGCCTTGTTTTGGACTTGTTTTTACACTTTTCCAAAGTTATATTACTTGTTTTAAGTCTTGTGTGTTATTTAGTATTAAGACAGGTAGAGTCTGCGACTCTACATCTATTTGTAGAAATATAGAGTCAGTCCACCTTAAATTAAATTATTCAAATTTAATGCTCTATTCGCTGGCACGTGACGGTTTAGTGGTATTTTAACCAGATACGTATACTTTACGGATTAAAGTATATCTAACTATATATTATACAAAACTTTACACTTTTACATTTTATTATTTTGACATTCGATCTGAACATGTCGAATCCAAGGAAAACCGACAATGCTGCTGGGACAGATAATACAAAACCTAAAGTGACGGTGACTGCCGCTGGTTCCCTGGCTGATTCCCGAAGACGTAACACCTCGGCAAAAACTGCGGACAAACCTGAATCCCCCCTGCAGCGTCGTGCCTCGGACAACCCCGTGTCCTCTTGCCCCTTAGACAGTCTATCAGCTAAGGCTAACAAATTATATCAGGAGGCAAAAGCCCAAATGGAACAGTCCGGCAATTTAAAGACCACCATTAAAGAGGCGGTACTGAACAACCTGGCAGGCATGTACGAAATCGTCCTTCGCCTGTCAGAGTCCAGGCAGGCTCTGCAGGTCAAACTGGAAAAAACGCGAGCAGACCACGCTACAGAGCTACTGCTCAGGGGTCCAGCCGTGGCATCTGGGATGTCTCCGCCCACTGCACTAATGCAGCAACTCATAGATAACCTGCAGGAGCATAGAGAGACTGTAGTAGCGTGCAAACAACACACTATAGAGCTCACAGATCAGCTAAAGCTGTTCCCTGGGGGACACCTAAAGGACCAAGAGCCTACTACATACGCTCAAATAGCTGCGCAGGCTAACAGAACATCACCCACGGCACAACCATTGCACTCAGTAGTGGTCTCATCAAAAGATGCAAAGGATACAAGCGGGGAGGTTATCGCTAAACTACGGGTCGCGGTGGACGCAAAAAATACAGGCTTAAGAGTTGAGCGCATGCGGAAAGCGAGAGACCAAAAAGTTATTTTGGGGTGTTCATCCAGAGAAGAACTCGCAAAGATGAAAAGGAAAATAGAGGGCTCTGGGGAGCAACTGGTGGTGGAAGATGTTAAAAACAAGGACCCCTTAATCATCCTGAAGGACGTATTATCATACAACACAGATGAAGATATTGTGACGTCACTGAGAAAGCAGAACGGGCATATACTGGGGGACCTGGCAGGGGAAGATCAAAAACTGTCGGTAAAATACAGGCGGAAGACCAGAAACCCTCACGCATCACACATCGTAATGCAGGTGTCTCCGCCGGTCTGGCAGCGGTTGACAGCGGCAGGCCGAGTGCACATCGATCTGCAACGAATATACGTGGCAGACCAATCACCTCTTGTGCAATGCACAAGATGTCTCGGGTATGGTCATGGTCGCAAGTTCTGCAAAGAAACTGTCGACAGCTGCAGCCATTGCGGGGGTCCACATATGCGTACCGACTGTTCGGACTGGCTCGCTGAAGTGACGCCGACCTGTTGTAATTGTCTCCATGCCAAACTAGATCGGACCGATCACAACGCCTTTGACTCGGTTTGTCCGATCAGGAAAAGATGGGAGAGTCTAGCCAGATCGACGGTGGCTTATTGCTAAGGGCACCACCGACACTTCAAATGCAGTTTACAGCCGGACTAATGAAACCCTCCGTACGTACAAAGTCATCCAAGCCAACCTGCAGAAAAAGAGACTGGCTACCCAAGAACTCTTCATAGAAGCCCAAACAAGAAAAGCCTGTTTTGCGCTGCTGCAGGAGCCGTATATAGGATCCACAGGAGAGCTTAAACGCCATACGGGGACACGGGTAATTCAGTGCACCCGCAACAGGACAAAACCCGTCAAAGCTGCTATAGCGGTGTTCGACAGTAGCGTGGTGGTTGTTGAGCAACCAACACTCACAACCGAAAACATAGCTGTAGCAGTTCTGAAAACGAGCGACTGGACTGTGGGTGTACTGTCTATATATCTGGAAGATTATCTCCCAATTGAGCCTTACCTAGACGACATCAAACGGATATACGAAAAGATAGGGGTAAGCGCGGTGATCGTGGGAGGGGACGGTAACGCTTGGAGTGCCTGGTGGGGAAGCGTGAAAGAGGATTTCAGAGGGGAAGCACTGTCAGGCATGCTTGAAGAACTGGAGCTTCAGATACTGAACACGGGAGATGAGCCTACCTTCGATACAATAAGGGGTGGGAAAGAATTTAAAAGTCACGTTGATATTACAGCATGTACTGCCGGGCTGGAGGGAGCTGTGCACGATTGGAAAGTAGAGAAAGACATGACGAGTTCTGACCACAACGCGATTTCCTTTAATATAAATCTTAAAAATCCTACCAGGAATAGATACAAAAAATCTACGAGAATATATAATACTAAAAAAGCAAAATGGGCAGAGTTTCACACAGAATTACAGAACCAAATAGATGAAAATAAAATTAATAAAACGGTAGTAGATATGATAAAAACTAAAGGAGAACTAGAAGAATTTGTAAACAGATACATAAAAATATTAACTAGTACATGTGATAAAACAATACCAAAATTTAAATCAGACCCGAAATTTAACTGCCCATGGTGGAGTACAGAACTAGAGACATTGAAAAAGGACATGACCACAAAAAAGAGGAGGATATCGTGCGCAGCTCCGTCCCGCAGACAGTGGGTGGTCGACGAGTATCTGCAGGCTAAGGGTAAATACGAGGAAGAAGCGGCGAGAGCCCAAACGGAAAGCTGGAAGAGTTTCTGCACCAAGCAAGATCGAGAGAGTATGTGGGACAGTATATATAGAGTCATGGCCAAAACTTCTAGAGCCTACGAAGATCAACCGCTTATGAGGGATGGCAATATGGTTGCTGAGGAAGAGGCTGCCAAACTGCTGGCCGACACTTTTTACCCAGACGATCTTGCGGAACTGGATGACACCCAACACCAGCATATACGTGCAAGAGCAGCCGCCACGGATGAGCCTCTGCCGGAGGATCTCATCGACCCACCCTTCACCAAAGCCGAACTGAGGCATACAACGTTGAGCTTTAACCCTCGTAAGGCACCCGGACCTGATGGCCTCACCGCAGACATCTGTGCGGCAGCGATATTGCAGAATCCGGAGGTTTTCTTGGGTCTGGCGAATAAGTGCTTGGAGCTGTCTCACTTTCCTACGCCCTGGAAGGAAGCCACAGTGATAGTGTTGAGGAAACCAGGAAAGGCGGATTATATGCAACCCAAATCCTACAGACCGATCGGGCTGCTATCTGTTATGGGCAAAATTTTAGAAAAAATGATGGTGAAAAGAATAAGATGGTACCTCCAACCTAAGGCGAACCCCAGACAATACGGATTTGTCCCGCAAAGAAGCACTGAAGATGCATTATATGACCTGCTGGGTCATATCAGAGATAATTTAAGGAAGAAGTGCATCAACCTGGTAGTGTCACTGGATATCGAAGGTGCTTTTGATAGTGCGTGGTGGCCGGCGATACGATGTCGCCTGGCGGAAAAAGGCTGTCCCCTTAATCTCCGTCGATTGGTCGGGAGCTACCTGGAGGACCGACGGGTACGGGTCAAGTATGCAGACTCTGAATGCATGAAGAAGACGACCAAAGGTTGCGTGCAGGGCTCCATAGGGGGGCCTGCGTTTTGGAACGCTCTGTTGGACCCTCTACTGAATGGTCTTGTGGAGAGAGGGGCATATTGTCAGGCTTTTGCAGACGACGTCGTTCTGATATTCTCCGGACAAACGACGGCGGAAATACAGGAGCAAGCTAACGACATCTTAGCATATGTCCATGAATGGGGGGTCGAAAACAAGCTGAAGTTTGCTCCACATAAAATGAACGCAATGGTAATAACCAAGAAGCTGAAGTTCGACCACCCATCCATACAAATGGGGGGAACAGTTATAAAACTGGTTAATGAAATTAAAATACTTGGCCTAACAATAGACCACAAGCTGACGTTCCAATCCCATGTCGCATCTGTATGTCGCAAAGCAGCAAACATATATAAGCAATTGTCAAGAGCTGCCAAAATAAATTGGGGTCTGAACCCGGAGATTATCAGAACGATATACGTCGCAGTAGTGGAGCCGGTAATAATGTATGCTGCTAGTGTGTGGGCGGAAGCAGCATGCAGAATATCGATTAAAAAACCACTGAATGCCATCCAGAGAGGTTTCGCCCAAAAAATATGCAAGGCATACAAAACGGTTTCCTTAAACTCCGCGCTAATCCTGTCGGGACTGCTTCCTCTGGATCTCCGGATCCAAGAAGCAGCCCAACTTTATGAAGCAAAGAGGGGTAAACCGCAGGAGATTCTCGGAGATAGGAAGCTGGAGGAGAGAGTGAGTTTCCTAAAAGCGCAACACCCGGCCAAAGAAATAGACATCACATTCGAATGCCTGGAGGACCTAGAAGCCGAAACCCTCGAAAAGCATGACATAAAGGGGATGAGGTACTTTACGGACGGGAGTAAAATTGAAGGTAAAGTCGGAGCCGCACTGTCCTATTGGGACGATGTTGGCGAGACCAACTGCAAGAAATTTAAACTGGAACCGTTCTGTACAGTATTTCAGGCGGAAATGTATGCCTTATACAGAGTGACAGATCTGGCGCTAAACAACAAGGAGCCGAGTGTCATTGTGTTGAGCGACTCCAGATCGTCACTCGAGCTCCTTAAAAATCGAGACTCGTTCCACCCACTTGTGGTGTCGATAAGAAGAAACCTGACCGCAATGGCTGCTCTGGGCAAAAATATTCGTTTCTTTTGGATCAGAGCGCACGCAGGAGTGAGTGGAAACGAAAGAGCCGACGAACTCGCCAAAGAAGCTGCACTCCGCATGAAAACCGCCCCCCATTATGACAAGTGCCCGGTCTCATATCTGAAACGCCATATACGAACAGAAACGTTGAATGAATGG